>CM075288.1:13479279-13515490 GCA_037672795.1 Lagerstroemia speciosa | reverse complement strand
GTGGAGATTCGAGGTGTTTCGATCCACCGACCGACCGACCCAAGAAAGGAATCTCCACCTGGACAAGAAAAAATAGACTTACTGAAGCAATTCAGTACCTTTTCTTTTAAATATGATATCGGTTCGAGTCTTATAAGTGAATAAAATTCAAGTGAAGAGAGTTTTATCTTCTTAGTAGTTGACCCGACTTGATTCCTGATTTATGAAGACCGATCAAACTTCTGAATACCAATTACTAATCAACCAAAAAATTAATTTAATTAGGGGTACTAGGAATTAAAGGGGAGCAAACATTGTGCTTAAGATTAATCCCAATCACCAGCATCACTTAATTCAAGCGATAAAATATTTGTTTCTCTTAATAAAAGTCTCGGATTCGAATTTTTTGGATAAAAAAATTATGCTGCGAAAGTTTTATTCCTTAATATACCGACTCAACTCAAACTACATTAATCAGTGATTCAAAGAACTTCTGAATATTAATCAGTCGATCGATGACAGGCTTAGGCTCCTGAAATTTTCTACAGAGCATGTCGTCGAGGACCGTAATCCTGTACCTTAAAATTCGTGGACTAACATGGATCAAATCCGAATTTATCGGCTGAAAAAAAAGACGAAAGGCAATGCATCTTAACACAGAGGAAGATGGATACTTCTAAAGCAATCATACTGAGCAACGGCCCCTACCAAACGTTTTCGCATTAATTCCTAAAGCTCAATGTGTTCAGAAGCAGAGTTTCTGAGTCATGGTTACAGGTATAAGGCTAGATCACAAGTTAAACTTTCGTCTCCCTACAAGTATCGCCTAAAACCGAAAATTCTCTGAGGTTAACCGAGGATTTAATCTGATGGGGCTGACAGGTGAGCGACTCTGGTAGCTGAATGCTAGAAAGCTCTAATCAAAGAGGCCTCGTCGTGCCAGATATCGACCAAAAGTCGACCATCTCCTGTGAATCAAACAGGAAGAATTGTGTGAACCATGCCAGAACATGCACAGAACCGTAACTGGTGCGATTCCATCAACCTCGTCATTGCCATTAAGTCTTACCTGCAGAGGAATCGGCTCGGAGAAGGGTTCGTTAGTTGACAGCAGCTCCTCATAAGTCGTCGTCCAGCTGGTGCGGAGGAAAAAAACAAATCCGATAATACTGAAGATTGAAATTGTAAATCACGAAATCCAGCCATTTATACAGAAGTTTTGTTCATGTTTAACACGATACAGATACCAATTGAATGCATAAGAATTTGAGATCATGCAGCCAAATAGCTACTCTAAGAGTCTGAAATAGTGAAGCTATCAATTATTCCAGGAAGAATAAACGGAATGAAACTTGAGAAAGGAAAAAAAAAAAGAAAAAAACTCTACTGTTTGTGTTTTCATATCTCTAAGTGTACTTTAATCGGATCCTTGACTGGTTCTTTTGAATGCTTATGCTGATCTCCTATCCATCTTCTTCTATTCTCATGCCATGCAATGCGGCTGCAAAGATGCATTCAAAAGTATTCCAGTAAGATTTAGAAACTATATCCTCGCACAGGAAGGGAGGCAAAACCGAGGTTTCCTAAGTACCACGAATATAAAGAATCCAAGAGATAAGATACAAAAAGACAAAATTTGCCATATTTTTTCCACAAAAACTTCGACCAAGCCTGTTCCCTGTAGTGGCTAAGCACATCCGACTTGAACCAAGCACTTCTTCTATTTTAGTGTTTAGCCTTCTTGATTTCCCGAATTGAATTTCCATGCTATGAGCAGGCATAAATTTTGTATGGATTCATTCAGAAAGAGAAAATCACCATGGTTGACAAAACAGTGGAACTGAAGTCTTTCTTCTCTGGGCCCATCTTCACTTCATCTACAGGTGGTGAGGACCCAAGAGGTTGTTTCTTGTCACCAGAATGGGAACTCCCATTAGTATCTTCCATGGTTACTCCTGAAGCGAACAAACATACCCTTCCACAATGACCCAGGTTTTAAGTGAAGATATCAATCTATGATATCAGTGCTCCCTCGCTTCTCAATATATAAGGCCAGTTGGAATCTGATGGAGCTTAATTACAACGTATATTAATCTGCATAAAAATAGCTAGTCTGATTTGGTAAAAGGAATTTCAAGGATGGAAAGAACATAACGGTTAACAGCAAATTAGGAGAAAATGCTTTCCAAGCAATAATATCATGTCACCAGAAAACGGAAAAGAAAGTCGAAAATCTTTTCCTGTTGCTGAGAACTCGCAGGCTGCGGATAGTTCTTCCAAGTTCAAGATCAGGAGATGGGAGGGTTTACCATCAGCATTTAAACCTCGGACCAGTGCTTCAATAACTTTTACTATAAAACAAGTCAGTGAAACTCAGAAAGTTTTGGGGTAAGAAGCTACAGTACCGGAAGCGATCTTGACGCTGTTGAGCATACTATCGAATTGAGGAGATGAGACCTGGTTCGAAATTTAGTGAAACCGTAAAAATTCCCTTCTCCGACAGTTGATCAAACTTTACTGTTCAGCAAGAAACTACATTACTGACCGTCATCACATAAGAATGCGGTCAATGCTAATTCTCGACTTCTTTTGATGATTGCCAGCACTAGGAAAAAGAACAAGCATCTATATCATCGAAAATCGATTTCTAGGTCAATCGGAAGGTCGAAACAGGCAGGCAGAGCGCATTATGAAAACGCAGTCACTCTTGGCAATGGCTCTGAATCCATAAACCTCCTCTTTAACTCTAGTGTCCACATTCATCTTTTCCAAATAACCCTCTTTTGAGCAACAAAGCTATTCATCTACCACTCCAAGCCTTAAATCGACAGCAAATCAAGAAGAACGGAGGAAATCGATGAACCGCAGTCGAACATTTGAGCTCAACACCCATTGAAGAACACCAACATTATTCAAGAAAGATCACTGAGAACGACACCCATACATCATGAAAGCAAGAGAGGCGAAAAAAACAGAGCAAGGGCCAGAAAAGATCGTACCTTTCATGAGCCAATAATCACCACACGAAGCAACGAGAGACTGAGAGAAACGAGCGGACGAAGGAACGGAGGGGGAAAGAAAAGTTTGCACATCATCGATGCCGGTTTATATACCAGTTGGAGGAGAATATCTTGTATTATCTTACAATAACGTAATGATAAATAACCATTTAAATTATTTAAATTAATATTAATTACAGAATTATTTATATAATTGATATTAATTTACTTATTTACCATATTTTAATTAATATTTTTTCATGTAATATAATCATATACGATCATTTAAGAATTTTTCCTGATGGACGGTGGTTAAGCTTTAATGTTGGAATTAGGAGTGGGTAAATGTGTCATTTCATCTCCTGGTCCCGTTTCCTTACCCCAGTTTTTCTTTCCCTCTCCTTTGGGATCTCCGACGGGGCTCTCTGCTCATCCCTGTCTGTGTCTCTATCCATGCTGATGTGGAGATGGATTATAGCATATGAGCTTACGTTATTAGTCGCGGAATGACGGATTTATCCCCCACCTAATCCACTCCATGGGCGGGCCTGTGGGGTTAGTTGGGATTTCATTCCTCTGTCTCTGTCTCTGCCGGAGATTCTTAATTAGGAGGGTCTTCCGTACAAATGGACATACCACCTAATCAATACAATTTTAAAAATAATTAAATTTTATTAATTTATGATATCGTGTAAGTACTATCACGTGATATATCTGTCACATAAAAGACTTTTTCCGCAATTAGATGGGAGGAACAGTCTAGTTGAAAGCGATAACCGATATTCATCGGAGTCGGTTAGGATGGGTGGATAGAGAGGACTGTTTGGTTTGATAACGTGGAGGCTACATCCGGTTTAGTCAATTAGACCCATGGACAATTTAGTTCACATAATCAATGAAGCAAATTGAAAAAAAATTCAATGATTTTAATCATTTTTTCTATCCATATAGCGGCTGAGCTGTAAAATCTTATGTGATAACGTACGTGACGCAATACTAGCAAGTGCAAAACATGGGCTAATTTAGAATTTTCTCCGGTTCAGGATACAAGCCGACCCGGCTCGATTTTTTCCATTTTGGCTAATTTTTCTTGCAAAAACAACTTGGCTAATTATTTTTGCAACGACGTCTAAATTGCACAAAAGTGTTGATAGAACGAAGATAGTGTGTGTGTTTTTTTTTTTAAGCTGTATGGATAAAGGAACGTTAGATAAAATAACATATCTGTAATAAAAAAGGATGTCCGATAAGAAGAAGAGATAGCTTTATCCTTTTACTTAACAATCATACTTGAAGGATAATCGCATAGGAAGAGGAGTGGGGGTTGTTGGGATCGGAAAATGGTAGGAGGAATGAATAAGAGCAGGAGCTATGAATGTTGTCTTATTGCCTTTATTCCGGGTGTACAGGTCCCATTTATATAGGGACGGAGGGGACACAAACATTTAATACGCATTAAATACATGTCGTGTGCCTTGTAGGGGAAGCGACTTCTGCTGTACGGAAGATGTCAGACTGGGGCGAGTCAGGCGGCGTCAGTCGTACGGAAAGCCGCTGGCGGTATGGGCGCCACCCGGTCTGGCGCACAGCCGTGCCTAAGCGCCGGTCCAGCGGTTTGGGCCTACTTCCTGGGCCTTCATCTGAGCAGGGCTTCCCTGAGGGGAGGGCCTTGGGCCCGGCCCCTACACTTGCCCCCGAGTTTCACGCGTCGGAACGCGCGGGAAACTGACTTTTGAAATTGGAAATTATGCCTAGCCCGGGGGTGACACGTGTCTGGTCAGGGGATGATGAACCGTCCTGTCAGGGGCAGTGGAGCGTCGCGCCGCCCTTTTGGCTTCCCGGGGCATTAATTGCCCTTCTGGAGGGTAGTAGTCGGCGGAGGTGGCGCGTGCCAAGCAAGAAGCTGTGGAGGAGTACAAGGCCAGTGAAGCCTTCACAGAAGAGCTGGCGGCGCGTGGGGGCAGAGCCATAGTGGACTCCCTCCGCTCTGTTAAGGATGACCTCCAGCGCCTGCACCCAAGCGTCGACCTGTCCGAGATCCCGAGCCTGGACTGTCTCCGCCTCCTGGACGAGGCCCGCGGCGCTGCAACTCCATAGGCCTAGGGGTAGTTTGTAAGTAAAACCGTGTAAAGAAGTTATGTAACGCAGTTGCCTTTAATGAATTTGGCGTTTTTTCCCGAGTATTGTGACGCTTGCTCCTTTCAGCATTTACTTGTTAGTCACGACCCATTCCCTCGTCTTTGTTTTCAACGCTTTCGAAGTAATAGCTTGCTACCACGCCGTGTACCGATCACTTTTTAGTATTGAAAGTGTTTCGGCGCTTTTTCGGCTCCTGTTTTAGCGGTATATCTTGAGGCGTGCGCGTTCCGCGCTGCTTTGCGTTGAGGATGACTAGAGTAGCTCATTGTAGGTCGAAACGCGATAGGCCGGTATCTCTGCGCCGCGGTTGGTTCCTCTTGACATTTTAGCGGGTCTTTTCTTTGGGTTTTTTACGCGCTTGTGTGCCTTAGCGGTGCTCGTTGCCTTGGGTCTCGGTGGCGGGAACCTTCGTGCCTCAGGAGGCTTGAGGTCTTTAATGCCTCAGGCGTGCTGAGGTCTTTGTGCCCCCGAGCGTTGGAGGTCTTTTGTGCCCCCGAGCGTTGGAGGTCTTTTGTGCCCCAGGAGATCTGAGGTCTTTTGTGCCCCCGAGTGTTGGAGGTCTTTGTGCCCCAGGAGATCTGAGGTCTTTAGTGCCCCCGAGTGTTGGAGGTCTTTGTGCCCCCGAGAGGTGGAGGTCTTTGGTGCCCCCCAGTGTTGGAGGTCTTTGTGCCCCCGAGAGGTGGAGGTCTTTGTGCCCCCGAGAGGTGGAGGTCTTTGGTGCCCCCGAGTGTTGGAGGTCTTTGTGCCCCCGAGAGGTGGAGGTCTTTGGTGCCCCCGAGAGGTGGAGGTCTTTGGTGCCCCCGAGAGGTGGAGGTCTTTGGTGCCCCGGGTTTGCCGAGGTCTTGGGTTTTTTTTTTTTTTTTTTTTTTTTTTTTTTTTTTTTTGTAACGCTTTTAGCGTGCCCCGGGCTTGCCGAGGTCTTTAACGCTTTTTAGCGTGCCCCTGGGTTTCAGAGGTCTTGGAATCTCGCCCCGGGATTACCGAGGTCTTTACGCTTTTGAGCGTGCCCTGGGTTTCAGAGGTCTTTTGGTTGGAAACGCTTTTAAGCGCGCCCCTGGATCGCAGGGTCTTTTGTTTGAAACGCTTTTGAGCGCGCCCCTGGATCGCAAGGGTCTTTTGGTTGAAACGCTTTTAAGCGCGCCCCTGGATCGCAGGGGTCTTTTGTTTGAAACGCTTTTAAGCGCGCCCCTGGATCGCAAGGGTCTTTTGGTTGAAACGCTTTTAAGCGCGCCCCTGGATCGCAGGGGTCTTTTGTTTGAAACGTTTTTAAGCGCGCCCCTGGATCGCAAGGGTCTTTTGGTTGAAACGCTTTTAAGCGCACGCCCCTGGGTCACAGGGGTCTTTTGGTTGAAACGCTTTTAAGCGCGCGCCCCTGGGTAGCAACAGTTGTGCTGAGCTTTGCCTCATGAAATACTAAGGTCTTTGACGCTTTCAACATGCCGCTGAGTCGTAGAGATGTTTGGATTTTGCCTCATGAATATTGAGGTCTTTTGGCTTTTAGAGTGCCCCAGTGTAGGGGCTTCTTTTCGCTTGGTGTCCTTGCGCCTCCAGTCGGCCTCCTCGATCGTCATGAAGCGTTGAGCCCGCGCCGCTAGATCGGCAAAGTCGCTGGGGGGGTCGATGATCAGGTTTTTTGCGAACTCCTCATCCCTCAGGCCGCGCTGAAATGCGGCCATTTTTTCTCGCGGGGTCAGATCATCCACTTCGGCCGCCACTCTAACAAATCGCTCGTACCAATGGCGAAGGGATTCCGGTCCCGTTGCTGCATTCCGAAAGTTCCATGGGGGTACGCTTGATCCGAAGCGACCCTGCGAAGCGCTCTAAAAACTTTTCTTTTAGTGAGGCGAAGTGGGAGATGGACCCGGGTTCTAACGAGTAAAACCAGTCCGCTGCGAGGCCCTTCAACGTCCCTGGAAACAGGAGGCACTGAATTTCGTCCGTGGCCCCTCTCCCTAGGAGGGAGTTGACATGGGCGCGCAAGTGGTCGCGGGGATCGGTCTTTCCATCATACGCGTCGATTTGCGGAGCCTTGAACCTCGGAGGTAAGGTGACCGCCTGGATTTCGGCGGAAAAGGGGCTGGCGACATCCTCTTCAACGGCCGGGAGCCCATACCGGCGGCGGTTGTTGACTTCGAGGGCTCTGGCCACGCGGTCCTCGACTAGTTTATGCACTTCCCTCATGGTCATGCTAGTGTTTGCTTGGGAAACGTTGTCCCCTGAAGGGGTAGGCGTCAAACGCGAGCTTGCGGCCGCCGCGGGGGGAGGGGGTGCACGTGGCGCTCCCGAGGTGTCCCCGGCGCCTTCCTGGCGCCCATTTAGATGACGAGATAGCGCGGCATCCACTAGGGTGGTGACCCGCGCTCGACAAATTGCTCCACTGCCTGGCGGGTCCGAATAGGGAGGGCTGCTAAGAGCTCGTCCTGGTTGGGATCGGGACGCGGGGGCCTTCGGGGGTGTTTTCGGTGGGCGGGAGATTTTGGGAAATGCCTGCTGGTCACGTGTGGAACTGGTTTCTCTGCGATTGCTACGAGTGCGAGCCATGACTTTTAGTCCGTGTTTCCCACAGACGGCGCCAATGTTGGGATCGGAAAATGTAGGAGGAATGAATAAGAGCAGGAGCTATGAATGTTGTCTTATTGCCTTTATTCCGGGTGTACAGGTCCCATTTATATAGGGACGGAGGGGACACAAACATTTAATACGCATTAAATACATGTCGTGTGCCTTGTAGGGGAAGCGACTTCTGCTGTACGGAAGATGTCAGACTGGGGCGAGTCAGGCGGCGTCAGTCGTACGGAAACGCCGCTGGCGGTATGGGCGCCACCCGGTCTGGCGCACAGCCGTGCCTAAGCGCCGGTCCAGCGGTTTGGGCCTACTTCCTGGGCCTTCATCTGAGCAGGGCTTCCCTGAGGGGAGGGCCTTGGGCCCGGCCCCTACAGGGGTGAATTCTTTTTTTTTTTTTTTTTGTAATTGTGAAAAATGGTATTATCAAAATCTATGCTTTTATTAAAAAGAAAAATTGAAAAAAATAAAGAGGGTAATGAGAATTGAAGGGGTTGTTGCTGCCCAGGATCGAACTGGGGACCTTTAGTGTGTAAGACTAACGTGATAACCACTACACCACAGCAACAGGTTTGGGACAGCAGGACCGAAGTAGAAAAAATACATAACAAAATACAAGTCCTGTGAATCTGATCCTATGTTCCATCCCCTAATTGTACGTTCTGCTACCCATCAGATCCCATCCATAACAGGTTCGTGTTTTACTCTGAGTAATATTACCAGAAGAGACTCCTGTATTTTGTGTCTTGACGGACATCGGCTTTTTAGACTGTACCAGATTTTTGGTGATGTTATGTTGACGAAGCAAGTATTAGTACTAGTACTGGTTGTTCGATTCATATGATATTGTCATGGTTAAACACGAAAATCTGGATATTATGTAGCGGATGTGGCTGGCTCGTCACTACTGCTGACCTCATTTTCATCCAGCAAAAACCCGTCATGAATTCAATGAAGTTATTATCATACTCCCGTGATTTTGTATCAGTCATGCAAGAAAGAGATTTTGAGCACACATATATATATATATATATATATATATCTCTCTGTGTGTGTGTACGGTGAAGTGGTTTAAAGAATATCAAAACTAAGCACTTTTGCATGATGAGGTACATTTGCAATGTTGTACATGGTGTTGGAGTCGTGTTCCAGCTCACGACCACGGGCGGTTACCGGTAGTTTATGTCTAGGGATAGCCCAGAAGCCGGAACAGGCGGTAATAGTTTAGACCCTGGTCCAAATGCAGCTTGCACGATCGATCACGGGGCATATGACAAGTAGCAATATCGGAATTAGTCGATCACATCATGTAGCACAACTAAGCGCGATCACATGACCTCGCCGAGTTCACACCCTGTGCCTCGAAAGATCGGCAGGTGCATGCCGAGCGGCCAGAGTTTAAGGCCACCACGGCCTTTACTTGAGCCCTCCCAAAAACATGGGCCTAGTATGGATTAAATTGAAGCTCTTTATTTCTTTATTTATTTAGGTGAATAGGAGGAAGCCGAGAATATCGAAGTACAGAAAGTCTCACTGACGAGGGTTGAAGTTGAACTTATACGAGGTAAGATCCCTGTTGCTAATGCTAGCCCCAAGGTCGTTATTTGCTGTGGCTTGTCAGGGTCACCTTCCACCACGGTTCAAATTCAAAAGTCATTCCTTATAATCTTGCTTAGAATGAGATTCGAACCCGGGATCTCGACCTTATAAAATCCCATATGAGTCAAATTTGGACCGCTAGACTACCCGCTCTTGGTGGTTGGTCTGGTGGATTTCCAACTTTTTGGCATGCAATCTTAATAATTAAAAAAATTTTCTAATTAATTCTTTAATATTTCTTTCTTTCTGATCTGTAACGTAGCTGTCTGGTCAATCTTTCTTGAGAAAAAGTCAACCGAGTTAGGCAAGATTTCATTAGTTTTAATTCTAAAGCTTCTTTAGGGTGAAGCAAACATCACATGCACGCACCATTTAACAAAGACAGTATACTGCACTTATTAGAGATTAATCCGTGAATGTTGTGAGAAAGGAATTCGGTGCAGTTCGACGTACTGGAAGTAATGGGTACTGAGTTCGACTCTCATTTTTTAATCATTAAGTAACACTTGATGAAGCCGGTGTTAATATTGGCTGTCCGGTTCATCCGATAAGTCCGCGACTAAACACGAAAGGGTTAGCAACTACTTTGAATCGAGTAGCATGACCTTTTTTATATCTCCGGTGCACAACTGAATAATATTCAAGAGCTCAATAATCCGTTTGATCTAGATTCGGTGCAGGTCGGTTGGCTGGCAAAATCTTTTCAATCTTGAATTTCTTTTCCACGAAGATGTGTTTAAAATCTTAATTTCATATTAAAATAGAGTAGAAGAACACCACGTGGGGGTTCAGTCCCATGTGGATTCTTTGGGCAAGAAATGGGACAATTTTTCTAAAGTTAGACATCTCATGATATTTATTATAGTAAAAAAAAAGTAAATATAAAATATTACCCCTTCCTTACCTCATGGTTGACTTGTTTATAGAGCCAAGCTCATATTGTTTGATGGGGTGGGGAATACAAATTTAATGAAGTAGGGTTGGTCACGGGCCGGTTTAGAATCAGCTGAATCAAGAACTACGAGGGAGTCGGTTCCTATTCCAAACCATTCATTTTAAAAAAAAATTGATAAAATTAAGTTATTGTTATTCTAAAAAAATTAAGTTACCTAAATATTCTTGAAAACAACAAGTTGTTTGGAATAAGAATTTATATTTTAACATATAATTTGTTAACATTTTTTTTAAAAAAATTTTTTGGAGTTGGACGGAACGATGAACCAGAATTGAAACCGGCCTTAACTGCCCTCGGTTCATTACGACCGGTCTCATGTTTCATGGAATTGGTATCGACCGATTCTGAACAATGGCCACACCTATAACGAAGGATTCAAGTACGTCACGAACCCATTACCTCCAGATCACAGGACCGGAACCATGAACCAGAATCAAAACCGGCCTGACTGCCTTGATTCATCGGGACCTGTTTCATGTATCACAGAAATTGAATCGACCAGTTTTGAACCATGGCCAAACCTATAACGAAGGATTCAAGTACATCTTCAAGTACTCTACTTTTTGAAAAGTCATTCATATAAAATTTTTTTGGTGTACAAGAAGACACATAGGTCTAGAAGAGGTAGAAGGAAGATGAGATAAAAGTGGTACGAGAAGTCTCACGGGTGAGATCGAACCCAGACTTCCAGGTCAGATGGTGAAAGTGGTACCAACTGTACTAAATCCTCTCTCTCTTCGTACAGAAATTTACTTAACGATAGATATGCCTAGTGCGGAACATAAGCGACCTAATTAATATCCCAAGATTTGTGCCAAGCATCGATAGATAGATATCCATAATACTGAGAAATTCTTAGGTGGTCCTACCTCGCTTCATAACGTAAGGAAGCGCCACTGAAAATATGACAAACGAGCAAATTAATATTATTCACTCAAATAGTATATTTAGTATTAATCAAAGTAATCCGATTGAGTTTTTTTTCACTATATTATATTATTGTGAGATAGGAATGCTTGAGATTTTTTCCACAAGCTTGGATTTCGCATTTAGTCACTTTGCCCTTCCCGCAAAGGCACGCCCTTTTGGAATCTAAAAGGATCGAGGACGACTTTGACATTTGGGCATTGACCGATATACGCCGTCCACGACCGGGCACTCAGCTGTCGCATTCAGTATAAATGAGTAGCATAATTCTAATTTGAGATAAATTTATTCTCCATAGCAATTTAGATAGGATATGTCACTCTTATGAAGTTGATACCTATCGAGAAAGAGGACTTCATCTAGTAGTATATCGTCATCAACCCGAGAATACAAAGTCCCGGATTCGATTCTTATCAGTGAGACTATTCTCCTACGTCTTTTTTTCCCCTCTTTCTTCTATCCCTTTTTAGGAAATGGTCTACCGGAGTCCAAAATTCACTCCCGCACAGCCTAGAGAGACTCGAGAGATTTCATATTCGAGTTATACCCTAAGCAATCTTGCTAGAAGAAGTTCTTGAGTTTGGGTTCTTGCAGCTGTCGGCATCTTGAACCATACTACGCCGTTGGTATTGCTATGTCGACGGGACCGGTGTCGGTACTAGTCGTTCAGTTCGCCTTTTATTTTCACGGTTGAATGCAAAAGTTCGAACATTGTTTAGCGATGATGACTACCACTGCCATCCTCCTTATCAATTATCATTAAAAAAGAAAGCTTGTATACATCCAACTTTTCCCTCGTGCCTAGTGGAAAATCTTACCTTTATCATGATTATGCTGAAGAACTTGTATAGTGGAGCATCAATATCGTTTCTCACCTGTGACAATTTCATCATCGGTGTGCTGTGCCACCAACTTGTTCCAGAATGTGTCTTAATTACGACCGCAGATGTTGCTCGTGGTCTCCTACAGGTGAGGGTGTTCATGGTCCCGTAATTCGAAAAACCGTTTCAAGCCCAAACCGAACCGAACATTGGATTTGATTCGATTTAGTATATCAACCCTTAAAACAATCTAACCATAAAGAAACTGTTTTTTGTCCCAACGGGTTAACCACTTTCCATAATATAAGTATAATTTAATCAACAAATTATAATTCCAGTTAGACTTAACGCTCATCGAACCGAACCATTAAAAATCCGCAAATTGAAAATTTCAGTTTAAAAATTAACTTTATCATATTTAACTGTCAAATTGAAAACCGGTTAGCTTCTGATTGTAACCGCAACAAATCGAACCGGTCATATCAAGTAATTAGGCAAACCTCTTCCTGACTGAAAATCCGAACCACCAGAGAACCGACTCTCGAATATTCAATAATTTTTCATTCGATTTGACTTTTTTTTTGGGTAACTTTTTAACACTGCTACGTGAAAAGAGCATGCACGACACACCTAGATCCATTTGGATCATGCATGCATCTTTGTTAAATTTGTACGGCATCTAGAGGAGATCTATATATCAACGGTTAGCACTTTTGGGTGACGGACCCGTAGTGTTACATATGGAATCAGAACCGACTCCGGCCCACAGCCATGGGGGATTGTGGGTAGTATGTTATGTTGACCACGAGCCGGAATCGTGAAGATTAGTCTGGACCCCAGCCCGAGTGGCAGGGAGTTAATACGAACCCGACCCGAGAGGAGATCTATATCTCAATTCCCCTCAAAATTTTCACTGGATCGAATTTTTATATGTATTTTCCTCACTGTCATTTTCTTGTAAATTTATTATTGTTTTATACATTTAATTTATCAAAAATCAAATATTCTCAAACTAACTGCAATTAAGTCTGTCGAGTCTTTTACGTGCGACCCTTTTTTAAAAAAAATAATTTCATTAAATAATAATATTCATGTATAGTACGAGTCAACTTCCAGCCTTCTATATATATTCGAACCTCATTTGGCCCCTCCCCCGATCACACCTCCATTCTACTTTGCTTATCAACCGAGAAAAGAAAGAGGAAAATTAAATTATTGTACGCATGCATGTGCTTTGAGAAATTATTAGATAGGTTGAGTGTACAGGTAATGTCATAAATTTGATTAATAATTATTTGACACATGGCTATAAAATATCCAACTGAATTTATAAGAGGCGAGACTCATATTCACACAAATATCTAAAAAGGTTAGGTGAAGGTATTTAATTCTTTTATAAATTCAAGTTTGCTTTTAAAACCAGTAAATGTGGAATTTATTCCTTAACATTTGCTATCATGCGGCAGTCTGACTTACACTTGCCATTTGCCTTCAAAAATCTGCGCTCAATAACTAATCTCATGTATGGTAATTTTCTTTCTGTTTAGGGTAAGAGGACAAACAAGCACGAGGCAGACATTTTCTTCGGTTTTGGAGTTGACAACTATGCAAGTAGGGGTTTCTCTTCCGTATTTGATAAATTTGGCTACGAGCTGCGTATTTTTCTTCTAGTCTCGGATTTGAATTATCACGAATTCCACATTTGAGTCTGATATGATGTGAACCTACATGAAAACCTACCCTAATATATATATATATATATATATATATTTTATCTACACGGACTTACAAGAGACTGAACTTATATTCACCAAAAACCCTAAACTTTTAGGTCGAGGAACCCAATTTTACTCTTTAACTCAATTAATACAGGATTTAATCATCAACATCAGCAAACAGATACCATATCATTTTAATAAATTGAATATTATTGGTTGAGAGAAAAAATGATATAACACTTTCTGTTGATCTGCAGATGTTTCTTGTCCTTGTTAAGGACATCAATCCCTTGGTTTAATACATCCAAATTAATTTCGAGAAAGGAGTTACAACACAGTAATATTGCCCCTTAACACATAATATAGCTCAAAAGGCCGTGAGATTTAATTCTTATCAGTAGAATATTTTATGTATTTTTTTGTATGTATTATTTGATATTCAAAAAGTCTTGATTAATTTAGGTTTGAGTTAGTTGTTTCACTGAGAAGTAAAACAAAAACTCTTCTAATTATATATATTTTTAAATTTATAACACTCAACTATTTTTTTAATTATTTCTTCCTCTATTCCCTCCAGATTCATATGAATCACTTGCAATTGAATCTTCTGTAACATTTTCACATGCAGACATCATTGATTAGAAAACTCAGAAAATTATTTCATAATGACTAACCGTCAAGAGTAAGATAACAACAATAGAATTGCCAGGTCAGTTGAACATTTTTATTCATTACTCTAATATTTTCTCTTTAAGATATATATATATATATATATATATAAGCATATGTAGCAACGGGACTAAACAAGAGTTGCAGTGTCCTCAGGATAGGGGAAATTCATCGAAAACGATGACGGGACAAATGCATTAAATAATCATCAGTCGAGACGACAGATAACGTGACAGTTCGAATTTCACTTTAAAATTTCCCGTCGGATTATCAAAAGGCATGAGGTGGGCGGTAGCAAAGGATGGGAGGTAAGTTCGAACACATCGTAGCTGCCAATGCCGACAACGCTGGCTTCCCAATTGCGGAAAGATTTTCTTATTGTTTTAGGGTATGTCTTTAAGAAGTATGAGCCATTTGACCTTTAACAATTAATGCAATCTTTACCCTAAAATAATTTCAGAAAATATAAGTTTAATCCCTTGTTTTTTTTTTTTTTGAACTTTTGCACAAACGATTCTTCGAAGAGATTCGATTTTCAAGATCTCTCTCGGATCTTCATAAGCGTAAAACGTGTTAAAATCTTAATGATAATTTAAATAACGAGCTCGTTATGCATTACGCGCTGAATATTTATTCGTGGAAGTCTCGCCATACACGCACAGCTCTGGCAATGGGCGGCGGAAATTTGAAAAAAGAGAGAGAGATTACAAGTTATTTCTTTTTGTTTGAACAATTACGAGCACTTTTTACTGACGAGAATTGAGATCGATATTCTTTTTTCTTATTACAGGTCGAGGTTTCCAAAACTTATCCATAGATGTATGGGCAGAGAATCTTCAACTTGCATCTGTTGCTGTCTTGTCATCGGGGACCGCTGCAGAGAAATTCATTTGCATGCGATTCTACATCTACAGTTATTATCCATGTCTTCACCCAAAAAGAATACAATAGAATGTAGAATCACGATCTGTCTTTTTAATTATGATTAACTTTTTATTTTTAAATTCACAAATTTTCTCTGTAATAGAAATAATTAATTTCGATGCATAGTTTATTTATTTATTTCATTTTCTTCTGGTCAAGATCCCGCGGCATTATTAAATTGCAAGTTACATAATTGTTAAATGTATGGTTGGAATTATTTGTTTTTTCATGAAAGATTGGGCATCTCGAAACATGTCGACCACTCTGATTGCTTTAGTAATTCACCAAATGGCAAAAGACGAGATTTGATCTGTACGATGGAACCATCCGATCTTATTTTAAATCAAATTGCATCCACAAAAGACAGCTCACGTTTAGGCCTTGGCTATGCTTAGGAACCGGCCGGTTCCAATTCCGTGGAGATGTGGATCCAACCCGTCCCGATCCGTCCTAAAGATGATTCAGAGCCGTCCAATTTCAGTTCGAGACCGCTGCTCCAAAGAACTTGGAAAATGGGAAAGTCTTTTATGCTTATTTAATCATACAAAATTCTAAATATTAATTTTCAAGATTTAAATAAATTTGGTCTTATCCGAACTTTAAAAACTTGTAAGATATTCATATTAAATTTTAAATTTTGATTTATTTTTTTATTTGAACTGGCCCAAAACCGGCCGGCTCGAGATTCTGTGCCCTAACTGGCCCGAATCCACCACTACTCATGTTTCTCCCCAACTGCAAAAGATAGTCAGAAATTGTTGTATGGTTTAAGCATGTAAAGCAGTGATAATAGTAAGGGTAAAATCGTCTTTTCATAATTAGACTGCAATCATGACCTGTCCTTAAGATACACATGATAGCAGACGGCCGTTCTGTAATTTTTATCTGTAAGAAGAAGGGTAGTGCCGGTGTTGATAATCCAGTAACCCCTGGTATTTCATGTTTGTATTTTTACATTCAGTCATAAATCCACCGTACGAACTGAACAACTAATATTCATCAATTACCTCGTTAATATAACATCACAAGAAACTTAATATAGTCCAGGAAATCTATGTCTAACAAGGCTTGATACCAGAAAACACACTTCTAGTAAATATTTTGACACAATTACATAGAAAAATTTAAATACGAGATGTCGACGTCACCAAATAGCACGAGAGTGGACCAGAGAAGTGTAGAGCCGACACCTTGGCGCTCCAATGTGCAGCATCCGCTGCCACACAGCGGCATAAGATATTTTTATCAGGCATTAATCTAAAAGACATAGTATAGAGAGTTAATAGATAGATTTTCATGTAATGAAATATGATAATTTAACAAAATAGTATACAAAATCAGTAAAATTCATATAAAATTTCGAAGGTTTTCCTGCATTTAAGCGGGTCCTCCTCTGAGATAGATCATTTTGGATGGAAACTATAAAGAGCTTGAGCTGGCCAATCTAGTGGATCAAGGATACCTAAACTTGCCAATCTTATCGCATCTTCCTTTCACCGAAATGCGATTAATCGTGACAATGATATCCGATAGCCGATGACCGAACAAATATTATTGACCGGTCTCAACCATAATCTAGACGCCGGTCGAAACCGGGCTGGCCTCCGGTGACAGGGGCATTGTTCATCCATAACCACACACGTCTTTCTTCATTCAATGCCCACACACTTCCTTCTTCTACATGTCGTGCGAAAAGGATCGCCCAACCTGTCCCAAACCAAGTTGAAGCAATCTGACCAATTGAAATCGCAATTTTTCCGGACATGGCCAAAATTAATTTGGGGTCCCCTCTTCCACTAATTGCTTGTCAATTCGTTCCTCAATTTTCCTACAGTATCCCTTTCATGTCCATACCTCTTTTTGGACTCCCGTGCCACAAACGTCCTGACAGTAGACGACATATGTCGAATACGTGCATTGATGGGTAACTAATGCCACGTTTCATCTATTGGAATAGTTATTTTTTTTGAGCATTTCTTCCGTACAAATTACCTATTCTAGCGTTCAGTTAGCATGTCGAGAATGCCTATCCTATATGCATTCGAAATAGGAGAAAATCTTGTATGTCACGACAAAGTCTTGTGTGTGTAACATGTATACTGCGTAATAGTACTTATATTGTGTTACGAACTAATGAAATCAAGCTATTTTTAGCATTATTTTTTTTCCTTTTATGTTTTATTAAAAAATTATAAAAATAACTGAATCCCATTAGTTCGTGACACCACGTCAGCACTATTACATGGTATACCCGTTGCACGCAAGACTGTCTCATATGTAACGGGGTATATCGCGTGGTAGTGCTATCATTGTGCCACAATCCGATAAGATTCAGTTATTCCTTGGTCTTTTTTTTTTTTTTGGATTTATTAGAAAAATCTTAAAATAGCTTAATGTTATTGGCATAATACTCTCTCAAGTGTAGAGGAGAATAAGTATTCTCCAAATGAATAGCTATTACTTACTAGAAATTAAAATAAAATGATAAAATTACCTTTAACGAATTTTCAACTTCTAACTTTTTAAATTCAATTTTAAAATATTTATGTTCAGGATTATTTTAGTCTTTTATGATTTTCGCATTTCATATTCTCATCTTCAGTCCTATCCAACTAAACAAAATCATTCTGATCAAAATTTAATTTCTATTCCTTATTTATTCTTTTTCCCGAATATTATATGTCCTATTATTTTCTTTCATGCCAGTGAAACCAACCCTAAGAGATTCATACTGGGGCTTTAACTATTTCGTTTCACCGTTAACTCATGAATCAGCCTTTGACAGAAGCTTCCATCAAGCGATCCCTTGAAGGAGAGACACTTCTATCAAACGAGTACATCATCTGAAAGTACTTATATTATGTCACAAACTAATAAAATTCAATTATTTCTATGATTCTTTGTCGCAGACCAATAATATTCAACCATTTCAAGATTTTTTATAAAAAAAAAACCATAAAAACAACTGACTTATATTAGTTTGTGATATCATATAAATATTATCAGGTGATATACCTGTTACATACAAGACTTTCTTCAAAGAGGTTGAGAAGGAATATGATGTTCATGAGATTGGAAGAAAGGGTGGCTCAAACATATAGGAAGTAGGAGTATAGTTTCCAATGTATATTTCAGATGGATAAGGTATTAAAAGACAACCATGTGCAAAAGTACTCACAAAATAGCTTGCTTCGAAAAAGAATGAGGTGGTTAAAATAATTCGATTGTTGTTCGAGTATCATAAAAGAGAGATTTATAATTGAGAGAGTTTTGCCGCTAATGAACTAGCATAGCTCAAATTTGTATTAATTAGGGCCAATTAAATTTTTAAATATTCGGCAGTGCAAATACACAAAATTAGTTTATCTTATGCCCTCCTATGAATCTCCAAAAATATATCGGACAAATTCTTAAATGAATTGAGTTTATTGATGACGCGATAAATTTGGTCAATAATTATTTGACATGTAACGAAAGGCTATCGTTTCGTATTTAAAAAGTGAATAATATTAATGGATTAAAAAAGGTGATGAGCTCTTTTTCATTAATACATCAAATAAGCATTGATCGAGTTTATAAATGACTTGATGAATTTAGCTCATATAAAAATTTCTTTATATATAGTAATATACGTGTATTAGTTTCAATCTTGATTTTTTGTCCATGAAATTTTTGGATTTAGAATAAATATTGAAAACCCGCTCATAAGAATTAAACTCAGAATGTATGATTTCCAACTTTAAATTTTTCATCGGTATTTAGAGACTCAATAAATTCTGACTAATTCAAATTTTAGACAAATTATTCTCCTAAAAAATAAAATTCTTCCTATACAAATTTCCTCTATTAACCCACTTTTCCAGCTTTAAATTATCCTAATGCTAGTGGCCTGGTTGCCCTTTTTCTAGAAAGACAATCCCGAATTTCCAAGTCAACTATGAAGTCCGACTCATCTGTAGTTGAGCCTTCTCCGTCTCCCTCTATATAAACATGTGTTGATTCAAGCCCCCATTATTACCGCCCTAGTCTCTGACAACTGAGCGTGCACCCTCCCACCCTCACCCGCTACAGAGGCTTGAGAACACCATGGTGGAGGCTGGACCAGCCGGTGGCGGCAGCCTTACTGGCTTTGCTGACATGACGAGCCTCGCCAAGCAAGTCGTGATCGGCAGGTGGTTCGTGGTATTCGCTTCCTTCCTCATCATGGCCGCAGCTGGGGCGACCTACATGTTCGGCCTGTACTCGCCGGACATAAAGACGTCTCTGGGCTACGACCAGACGACCCTGACCCTGCTGAGCTTCTTCAAGGACCTCGGTGCCAACGTTGGGGTCCTGTCAGGACTGATCAACGAGGTCACCCCACCGTGGGTCGTCCTCTCGATGGGCGCCGTCCTCAACTTCTTCGGCTACCTCATGATGTGGCTCGCCGTGACCAAGCGGATCACCCAGCCGGCTGTCTGGCACATGTGCCTCTACATCTGCATCGGCGCCAACTCCCAGTCGTTTGCCAACACCGGCTCGCTTGTCACCTGCGTCAAGAACTTCCCGGAGAGCCGCGGCGTGGTCCTCGGCATCCTCAAGGGCTACGTCGGGCTCAGTGGCGCGATCATAACCCAGCTCTACTATGCCTTCTACTACCCGGACTCCAAGGCCTTGATCTTGCTCATAGGATGGCTCCCAGCAGCCATATCATTTGCCTTCCTTAGGACCATTAGGATCATGAAAGTCATTAGGCAGCCCAATGAGCTCAAGGTGTTCTACAACTTCCTCTACATCTCCCTCGGGCTTGCCGCGTTCCTCATGATCATGATCGTAACCCAGCAAACGGTCGGGCATTTCAACAAGACTAAGTACGGCGCGAGCGCCGCCGGGGTCCTTTTCTTGCTCTTCCTCCCACTAGTTATTGTCATCATAGAAGAGTACAAGCTTTGGTTGGCCAAGAGGCAAGCCCTGAATGACCCTTCACCGCTCAACATCACCACTGAAAAGCCGAGACCGGAAACCCAACTCCCGGGGCCTGTGACAGAGCCAGCCCTGCCAGACACCGCCGTCGAGAAGCAGCCCTCATGCTGGAGGACCGTGTTCCAGCCCCCAGAGAGGGGCGAGGACTACACGATTCTCCAGGCGCTCTTCAGCGTCGACATGTTGATCCTCTTCGTTGCCACGACGTGCGGGGTTGGGGGAACCCTGACGGTGATCGACAACCTGGCACAGATCGGGAAATCGCTCAGGTACCCCAAACAAAGCATCGGAACGTTCGTGTCCCTGGTGAGCATCTGGAACTACCTCGGCCGGGTTGCAGCAGGGTTCTTGTCGGAGATATTGCTGACCCGGTACAAGTTCCCCCGGCCGCTCATGCTCACAATAATCCTCCTAGTCTCGTGCACCGGCCACCTGCTCATCGCCTTTGACGTCCACGGTGGGCTGTACATGGCATCGATTGTGATCGGATTCTGCTTCGGAGCTCAGTGGCCGCTCCTCTTTGCGATCATATCAGAGCTGTTTGGGCTCAAGTACTACTCCACGCTCTACAACTTCGGGTCGGTGGCTAGCCCCATAGGGCTGTACCTCATCAACGTCCGGGTCACCGGCCACCTATACGACCGCGAGGCCATGCGACAGCTGGCAGCACGGGGCCTCACGAGGAAGCACGGCGAGTCCCTCGATTGCACCGGCAAGAAGTGCTTCCAGCTGGCCTTTATCATAATCACGGCGGTCACCTTGTTCGGGACCTTCGTTTCGTTAATCCTGGTGGTGAGGACGAGGAAGTTCTACCAGAGTGACATATACAGGAAGTTCAGGGAGCAGGCCAAGGCAGCCGAGGCCGAGATGACGGCAGCGCCGGCAGCAGTCGGGAACGGAGCGGTCATTGCTCCGGCGGTGGAACAGATGAAATACGAAAAGAAAGGCTGAGTGGAACCCTGAATGTAATATAGAAAGTCATCGGCCTAGTGCAAGCTTTCAGATTGACAGTGTTCAGTCAAATGTAATTTCGTAGTCGAAATGATAGTGTGTAACATTGAAAATACAAAAAACCCATAATACATCGAGATTTCTTTCGCAAAAAGTATCGCAGAATGTTATTTTATCGTGTTGAATTCGGTCACGCTCTCGAATCGGGACAATATCATGTCTTGTTTTCTTCCGTATGGTGTTTCTTCCATAAAACCTGGACTTATGTGGGAAAGAACATCGATTTCGTCCATAATTAAGAAAATTCTGATTCGATTCTGGACATACAAACACAGAGATCTCGACGAAAATCAATCAAAATTGCACAATAAGGTTGAAAAAGACATGAATTGATATTAGTTAAAGTAATTCGACACTTTAATTTCTTATAAATAAAGTACCAAGCTTACAAGATACGATCTGAGTACAATGATTCACAATTTCGACTCATAGTCAAGAAGTCCTGAGTTCAATTATATCCGTATTATTACATGACCCTTCATTTTTTTTTCTATCCTTATATTAAATACAAATACATGTGTCTTCCAATTCGCATTCAAATCTCTGGGCATATGCATACAGAAAAATTGGAAAAAGACAACCATGAAGCATAGCTGGAAACATGTGACAGCATAGAAAGAATCTCTGAAATTTCGCCTAAGCCAGAGGTTGGCCAATCTGACTGACACTTGCACGTTTTTTGGGCCTGTCTATAAATGTTTGGTGCCCCGACTTACAATTTTTTTTTTTTATCATCTCATAAAAAAAAACTCTGACATATTCTTATTAATTCAGGTTTGAGCTGAACTGGGTCATGGATGGGATAAAACAAGATCCTTCAATATAACTACGAGATTTTACTCAAGGAAAAAAGATATTTAATCATTTAAAATAACACATATTGATATAAATAATATGTAAAAATATTAATTAAATTATAATAAATGAGTAATCTGAACAATTTTTTTTATATATATTTACATTTTCACTACTATTATTATGCGCATTAATCACAAGAAAATGTTCGGTGCATCAGATATGTCACATGATATTACTGACGTGATATATCCTGTTAATTATGGTTTGACATATAATTAAAGTTATAATTATTAAATCTTAAAAATCTAAAAAAATATAAAAAAAATCTTAATAAATAATAAATTTTAATTTATTAAATATATCACATCAGTATTACGTTACCCTACCATGAAGAGTTTCTCGTTAATCATTTGCTGGAGGACCGCCGACTATTTCACTTGTTGGTCAAAATATACAGCCCGAGGAATAATACATGGGGAGACAACATCCAACAACTGTACAAAAAATTATCCGACTACGAGGTGGGGTGGTGCAATCGGTCGACAGCGCGCTGCGCGGACCGATTTTATTTGAAACCCGTCGATACGAGACTGACCGGAAGGATATCGTGGCCGCCGATGACAAGCCACGAAACAATTCTGATAAGAAAGGTATGACAGATTAAGGATACTGATATCTCAAAAAAATCTTCAGACTTCGTAAGGGACGAAATAACAGTCCTCAGCGTGTCTCCCTCCCTTGACGGTAGATCTTTGATCGAGCTCCCTAATTTCTGCAACACAAGAGAAAGCCAAACAGGAGATAACGGTCCGATTTGATCATCCGATACTTAAGTCGGCAAGTGCCAAAAAGAACAATGTAAAGATATAGAGTGTAAGATTTTTCGAAAATACCTCAAGTCGGAAGTTAACCTTTATTTATAAGAGAAAATGAGAAATAATTAAGACCGTTAACCAATAAAAATATTACCTAAAATCGATTACTTAAAAGTGTAAAAATTATTTTACACTCATGATTATTTTATTATTCATCATTAAAACGATTATGGCCAGCGCTCGGCTAAGGCGGGTGTCAGTCATGTACTGTCGTGGTCACTGCAATAAACCGTCAAATAGTTAGGTGTGCTGCCATTATTGGAGAACAGAGAATTGAAAAAGCACAGAGATGTGCCGGTACGGCACTAATACGTGTAATATTCGGACTTTTATATTTAATTACGAAAGATTAAATAAATTGAACGACTAACGCTATCACCGGTCCCGTCAACTCTAGTACGGTCTAAGAAAATTTTGTACGTGTCAAAATTTGAAAAAGATTTATGCAAGGAACTCGTCATGCAACACACAATTGGACATTTACTCCCATCCACTTGTAGAATTCTACGCGTGGACAATTGATAGAGACTAAAGTGGAGTCGGTCTGGACAAAAATTTCTTTATGACAAATATTTTTTATTTATAATAAAGTCGAGCTCAAAAATTTATTTCGGAGAAAGATACGCGAAAGAGGCGTTGAACCAGATGCCATCTCACCGTTGGTGGGGCCTGCTTGGATACCGTGGCTGGCGACCAAAAAAAGAAAGAGGCGTTGAACCACTTGAGATCACCTGTATTGAATTTTATTTTTTCGTGGATAGCCTGTAGTCAGTTTCTCACTCTCTCCCTCCCTCTATTCGATCTCAATTTCTCTTTATTTTTTTCTCCTTCCTCCCATTTGATCTGTACCATCTTGTATTCAGAAAACCAATAGGCCTGATTAACCAAGGTTCCACTTGGGTCGGTTAACTAATGTGGTATGAGTTTTCCGATTATGATTTTTTTTTTCATTTATAAGACTCGAACTTAGGGATAGATTTACGAGATACGTGGAGAGATTATGTAAATTTCACTCTATCTCTATTTTTTTTGTTAAATATTCTGTTTTTGTCCCCGGACTCGTCATATTACCTTTTCATTAACTTTTGCCCCGGGACATATTTCCTCGATCCGCTCGAACCCGAGATATCGCTTAAAAAAATGGTGTCGAATTACCTCAATTAATCAATCCGTCTTGATTTCCTCTCTACCCTCTTGCCTACGTATGAAATCACTCCGATTTTTCCTCAATTTTTTACTTAATTTTCACATTTCGATTACCAAAATCACATATTCGTGACATTCAGACGACAATTTCTTAAGAATACGAGATGTTTCTATTCAGTGGACGTGATTACTGACATAAACTTGAGTTTTGAGCAAAACTACGGTCGATTTAAAAAAAATATATATATATATATTTAAAAATGGTACTTTGTAAACTATTTACGAAAATATCTTTTCTAAAATACTAATTGAAATCGCGTTTTTGATGAAGAAGAAAAACGCAAACTCAGTAGCGTTTTTGGTTGAACTGGAAGCGAGTTTTTGTACTACAGCGGTTGCTACAGTGGTCACGCAGAAGGCCCTAATTTTAAGAGTAAATGGTGGTGCGTGAATATATAATAATATCGTTTTATAAGTTTTTTCTAAATTTTTATAAGTATAAAATTTTTATAAATTTTTAAAAGTAAATTTTATAAGTATTAATACCTGAATAATATTTTATATAATAAATTTTAATGTGCCATACATTTATTACCTACCAAGATACTGTAGCCCAAAATGTACTGTAACTCAACACAATGCATAGCGTATTATAATTTATTGCGTAAATTATTATTCATGTATCGATACTTGTAAAATTTACTCTTAAAAATTTGTAAAAATTATATATATATAAAAATCTGATAGAAATTTAGGAAACGAAACTTTTGTGTATTTACACACTTAACATTTACTCTCATGTCAGCGATTCAAGCAGTTGACCGTATCACGAAGAAAACGCCAAACTCCAGTTCAACGGTTAGCGTTTTCTTCTTCAACTAAAATGCTATTTCAATTAATATTTTAGAAACGATATTTTTATAAATAATTTTAAAAAATAATTTTTAAGAATTTTTTTTAAATTAATCGTGTTTTTGTTCATTCCTAATAAACTTATTATATTCATTTCACCGTACTATAAAATTGCATGCATAGCATTGCCAGGATCATAATAAAGACGTTAATTTCATTATTTTATAGGTGTCGGCAGAGGGAATAATGATTACATAATTAATAATTCATGTGCCGATGTTCACGTGGGAAAATTAAATAATTATTTCAGACCAAGCTGGAGGCCGGGAATCCGATGACTGTCTTCTTCAAATTAAAAATAATAAAATAATATCGAGAATCATATATATTTATTAATTTTTATAAGTGAGTTCTGAATATTTTAAAATAATAAATTAAGTTTTATATTGTTCGAGTTACAACTTCAAGCCCTATATATTCTCGGGGCTTGCCAGATATAGAAAATCCATGAAAGGGTTGCCGTTTATGGGACGAGGAAGGTTTGTCCCGGCCGCTACGAATGGCTCAGAGATATCGTACGGGAAATCGAGATGTACCTGCAGAAACTTGATGCTTGGGATTGCTTTTGGATGGCGAGGGAGTCGAATCTCCTGGCTGATCGGCCAGCGAGACCGGGGCAGCAGGAGCACAGCACAGGTCTCTGTTTTCTCGAAGGAAAAGATTCGTGCTTTTTTGATTTGGATGCTCGAACCCTAAATCGCGAAACGGTAGGTGTCATGCCGTTTTGGCATTATTAATATATGATATTATTATTTACCCAGCAAAAAAAAAAAGAATGGCTCCGATGGGGCATGAGCTCGGATGAGTCGGGTCGGTTCGATCCGGGCTCAGGATAGCCATCGTCAAACATCATCACAAAGGTTGCTTTTGCTTCCCCATGAATCCCTTTTTTTTTTTTTTTCCATACCATCGGTATCCAGAAATCCAATAACATTAATTAATTAGTTCAGTTTGAGCAGCGTGGGTCCATTAGGGAGTAAATCTCTCCTAATAATCTATCGCGTAATTACCTAAAAAATTAGCAAAATTCTCAACCATGCATTTTTTTTCCATAAAACACGAATTCGAAGCTTTCATTGATAAAAAAAATAGGCGTCAAACCCTCTCGATCAGCCTATCGGAAAAACAAAATATATGCTATTTCAGTTATGTTCAAGTCGGGCCTACACTCACGGGGAGTAAATTCCTCCCGACCACTAGTATTTTCCAGCTCCCGAGATTCAAACTCATTACTTTACTCAGAGGAAGAGGTGTCGAATCGCACAAAACGAAACCGTGTTAGCTTTATCTCTCTTCCTTCCGATGATCAGCGTTTGATGTGTCTTGTCCACAACTTGAGCTCCATTTGCACTTGGGCTAAGTTGGCTAATGTTTTTGGACCTGCACTCAGGCACTGATGGAATCTCGACATCTCAGGTCTTCATTTCGAGATTGGAACCCGATCGCGGTTCTTTCGGTTTTTCTATTTGACCATTCATCACGTGCCTAAGACTCGAACACGGGATCCGACGTAGTAAGTCCCAGAAGTCTCTTGATATTCGATGGGCTGAAGGGGAAAGGCCCAAATGCTTTGTTGGGCTTTTTGCTGAAAAGCTTTGGCCCAAACAACGACTGGGTTTTGTTGGGTTCAATTCTCAAAATGTGTCATGAAGCCTAGTTTTTGTGAGTAATTGGGTGACCGGGACAACGAGGTCTCGGATTCGATTCTCGTCGATGGATTACTCGTGCTTCCGCATTTTTCATTCCCTATTTCGTAGACATGTTAACTCTCTACAAAAAAAAAAAATATCAAAGCCGAATTTTATCGTGTGAACTGTGAAAATGTTGTCAGTGAGCGACACAACAGAGTCATTTTGCACACTCGAAAAAAAACCTAGGCGGAATGATATTCTTAGAATAGATTCTAATTAATGGATGCATCCCATCACACGTTAACTATGCAGGGAACACTGGAGAAATGAATCTTAGAACCGGGACATTAACTTTCGTCGCAGACAATCTCGAGTTCGATGCTCGTCAGTAGAATTTTTCGAGTCATTTTTCGGGTTATTAATTTTTCTTGTAATTCAAAATATGATTTAGACTTGAGGGTTGGCTTATAATTTGTTTACACGGTGATGTTTCTTGAATTAGGTTTTATATTCGGATTATTTCCAATTCGTCACATAAATTTTCTAGTGCAGATTTAAAACCCTAAAAAACCCTAAAAAAATAACGGGCATGAATTGATTCAAGTGATAAGGCACTTGTTCCCCTCAAGTAAAGATCTCGAGCTCGAGTCTTCGTGAATGGATGAATTTTATCCCTTAATATGCCGACTCGACTCAAATTAGATTAGTCAATAGTCAAAGGGCTTCTGAATATTAGCGATACACAACTAAAAAAATTATAAAAATTATTTTCTTGGAAAAATTAGAATGATGATTATGCCAAAAATGACTTTGCGTCATCCAACCACTAACAAAGCACGCCTTGAAAATTCAAAATGCATCCCAACTTGGCATGAAAATTATGCTGCCTAACTTGGAAGACCTTCTTCGCTCATTAAAATAGCAAAAGAAAAGAAAAGAAAAGAAAAAGGGAGCGGCGTGTAGATATCAACTGTACCCGTATCATCCGTGCACTCAGCTAATCACGATTATCCATATAATACTACGCGCGTTCGGAGATTTATTTGTTTCGCCATTATTTTTCCATTGTCACACTGTATTTTCAACCGTAAATACAGATTTACAGTCCAGTGGAGAACAAGGTGGACCAAAAGCCAATGATAACGACAACTTGGCATGGTGTGGAAAGTGGTGAGGAGAGTGTTGTTTCCAAAAGGGTCGTTGAATGTTTCTCACTCATCACGTTAAGCATCCATCCTTCGCCCAGTGCAGTCGGCTACCATTAGCCCAATTTGCAACCTTCTTCAATGAAAACCTTCGTATGAAAATTCTTTTTTTTTTTTTTTTTCATTTTCAGTGCATACAGTTTGATATTAGATACTCAATGGATTGTAACTAGTTCGAGTCTTAGTCGGTCGATTCGCTCACGGGTATAACTCTTCCAATAATCATATGAAACTCGAATAAGAGATCGTATTTGAAGGAAGGATTCGCTGAATCGTCCGGTCTAGATACTTTTACTTCCATTTTTCTCGTCCACTTCGGTCCAACTCTAGAGAGGCCATGACACGATTTCATGATCGACTCGGGGCTTTTTATCGTAACGCAATCTTGTCTTTCTACGGCTCTCTGTATCGCAATTAACATGTTTATCTTTTCACCCGATGCATCGTACCATCGAAATTTATCCGAAAAATTATAATGTTAGGAGTTCAGAAAAGAAAGCCATCGGGGGGACAAAAGCTCCCAAGTTTGACTTTCAGACCCTTAATTGACGTGGAAAAGGTGTAATCATCCGTGCTCCTTTATGTTTGGTCTTCAAAGCATTGATTGAGTGACATCCCTCGTTTTTTTTTTTAAATAAATAGCTTTTTACACTTTTATTATTTTTATACTAAATCTTTATTTTTTTTAATTTACATCATCAACTTTTTAAATTTTTTTCACTTGATCCAATCATTATTTTTTATCTAAAAAAATATTCCATCCGAAAAAAATTTCATCCGAAAAATAATATTTCATCCAAAAATTATTTTTTTAAAAAAATATATTTTTCAAAAATAAATGAAAATGAAAGTATCGGTAGAGTTTTACTAATGGACATATTGACGGTATATGCTTTTTCTTGAAAAATATTTTTGTTAAAAATAATTTTTGGATATAATATTTTTTTGGATGGAATATGTTTTTTTGGGAAAAAAGAACAGTTGGATAAAAGTGGCAAAAACTCAAAAGTCTGACGATGCGAGTAACAAAAAATAAAGGTTTATGACTAAAATGACAAAAACATGTAAGATTGAGGATTAAAAGTGTCTTTGCCGTCTAGGTCTGACTAGCGTTTGTTGCGACACTTCCTCACCATATGTGCTTGGTAAGCAAGGTAAACTTGACGGGTTCGAGGGTTATAAAGCCCTAACTCAAGAAGTAACATCTCTTCTGGGATTCGAACCTGAAAAGTTTGGGTAGACCTCCCAATACCCGACCAGTGGAGCTGCTCCCCGTGAGCGAGTGATACCCCTCATATAATTATTCAAATTGTTGCCCCCAAAAAGAACAAAACTAATTTTATATATGCAATAAAGAAGCAGCGTTAGAAAAATAAAGAAATACGAGAGTTTCACGTGAGTTTTTAATTTATTTCATTTTCCATTACGTATGAATAAGCACCAATTAATTTGTACTAACTAAATAAATAAAATGTTAATTGTCCGAATAACTCTCAAAGTCGTTACTAATCATAAAAATCTTGCCGATTATTTCTCATCACATTATTATAACGTGTATGATCATTTCTTTTAAAAATTTCCACCCGTGAAGATCAAATTTAAAACTTCAAATTAAGAATCGATGACTTGTGTCACTGTATGTATATACATATACATATATATATATATATAATTTATGACTTTGAAAAGCTTATAAATTGTAGTAGTTGGCCCAATAATTTTTTGATAGATATTCACATATTCGAGCTATATACGGCGACATGACATGAGAATTATAATTCGTGCCGATAATTAAGGGAACGTAATTGTCCTAATGGTGCTCAAGTAGCAAACTCAACCTCCCATTATCTTCAAGATTAAGTTCTTCACCGTCCAATCGAGACTCATAATTACGTACCCTTTAATGTGCTGACACGACCTTTTTGTTTTGTACATGGACAGCTATCGTATCTGTCAAAATCTCACAGTTTTTGCATGAGACAGCTTCAAGATCCAGCCAATGGGTTCGGCCGGAGAGGAATCGTTTAGCGTTAGTATGTACTGGTCGAGAACACGGTGGTGATCAGTCGGCTAATTATGGCCAAAGGTTGTCCTTTAGGATGCTTTTGAAAAGCTAATTGCCACCAACCCAATGGTTTGGCTTATGAAATCTCCCAAAACTCGTGGGGTGGAATTCTATATGTTTCTCATTATTTGCAGTTGTGTCACGTATATTTAAAAATAACTGATTCAGTCCTATAGGATCAGTTTCATTACATTTTTAGTCCAAATCATCACTGTTAAGGGTCTTGTAAGTAGCGTGAAGTTCACGTCGGCAAAACAATTATGATTTGGACTGAAAGTACAACGAAACCGATCATATAGGACTTAACTATAAAAAATGACAGACATGTATGACTCATGCCGTCATTATCCCCACAAATAAATATTCAACACACAATAGTATATCAATACGATACATGTAATCTATCATACATGTACACCTGTTTTTGCCAATGTGTTAACCTGTTAACTTACAATATACGTCACATGATGTATCTGTTATTTGTAAAATATTCTTTTTTTTTGCCCCAAAACCCTAATTGCATAATGGACGGAGAATGTCACCATCACCCCTTGGCATCTATTACCTGTGAATTACGAGTAGGCCCCGAAGTTCATTTGTCGTCCTACATGTGATTACATCAATATTTTTTCATTTATTTTTTTTTTTTTGCCAATTGAAATCCAAGCAAAATAATTTAAAACTTTGCCTTCATCGAACGCAAACTATCATTTACCTACTCTTATAATTGCCAATAAAAGATGTCCCCCACACCCCCGATGTTTCAAATTTCAAGCTGATTGTTTGGCTGGACTATGCAACACGGAGACATGCCATGTCGACTCACGGTCGATGCTCCATCATTGTCAAAACAGGAAAGGAGAATTATCCGGGAACGGATTTAAGGGGACGCGGTCTGTACTGTCCCGATTGTACACGTTCGAGATCCGGTAAAATATTTTATAAATTTTACCGATGTCATCCATCTCTCTATTAAAGGGACAAATGACATTAGAAGTCATGTGTGACTGCCATTTTTTATAGTTGAACCCTATGTAAAATCGGTCCTGTAAGATTAGCTTAATCATATATATTTGTAAACGGCTAAATCGGTCCTATAAGATCAGTTGAATCATCTATATTTGTAAATGGTTAAATCGGTCCTATAAGATAAATTTCACGGTCACTATTTCATTGATGGCTCCATTAACGATGTGAAATTTACATTAGCGAAACAGAGGCAGTTCGGACTGAAGCATATAATGGAATGAAACTGATCTTATATAACTGAACTAATCATTTACAAACATATAAGACTCGACCATAAAAAAGACAAACATATAAGCTTCCCATGAAATTGTCCCCTTTATCAAATTATCTTATTGCGCTGTTTTAGCCATGTTCCTCTATTGAACTCAGTTCCTAGATCTGACCTTGAAAACATCGATTTTCCTGGTTTTTTTTTTGTTTTTGGTTAGAAATGAGGTTCAGTGAATACGTGTTGTGTTGGCCTAATCGAGGATACGAAATGGAAAATTAAAGGGCAGGTAGGACCCAATTGATGAAAATTAAACTTGAAATATTTTCTTAATAATGATATTACTATATTAAATTTCAGTTCTCTTTATCGAAAGTTAAAATATCTAGAAATTATTTTACGTGAAAATAAAAGTAGAAATTAGGAAAAGGACGGGGGAGAAAAGGGCTCTAAAACTGATGCAAAAGGTCCCCAATCCCACGGGGGCCATCCATATCCTATCCCGTCATGCATTTCTCCTTCCCCGCGTCAGTCAATAGGGAATCGATGGCCGAAAGGCTAAAAAAACGACTTTTAATAGTCAAATAGCATCACTAGTCCCTCAATTTTGGACTTGTTTTGATTTAACTACCCCAAGTCTATATTTTGTCCAATTGATGAGTAATCATATGATTTCGGACTGAATGCTCATCCTGCATTACTCATCTGCTGTAAATGTGTAAAAATCAATTAGAGCTCAGTTAAGTGGGAAGCTGGTCCCACTATGACCTCCAGCATGTCCATCTTAAATTGATTCTGACATGTCCATACACATCTATCGTGAATGAGTAATACACATTGAATACGATTTTCTGATTCTGACATTCTAATCGTTGTAATAAAGAGGTACTGCAATTAACTAATGTGGGTGGGTCAATAAAAGTGATTCGACATCTCTTACTCTTTGAGTAAGGTCTTAGTTGGAAATGTATTGAATGGAGAAAATTAACGACAAGAGTGCTTCATTATTCTTTGAACTAATCGATGTGAACTTGGATCAGTCGGGAACGATTGAATTAACGAATATCAAATGATACATGTAAAAAGGTAGAGAAGTTTTGTAAGTTTAGATGGTGCTGTATTTTCATGGTTGTGGAGGTAAGAGCATAACTTCTAACTGATAGGTTAGAAAATTATATATCTTTCAAACTTGTGGGGTCAATTTAGAGAAAACTAAAGTTGACATGTAGAAATTAAAAGGCATAAAGTTCAAGCACCATCTTTGCACTACTTTTTTTTTTTTTTTGTTTGAACATTTTTACACTATTTCACCTCTTAATGAATGCATCAATGGAATAAACGCAATTAATCATTCCAGTACCGATGATTCTATTTCATTCCATTTTTTAATTTCTTCTTTTTCCTTTTCGTGATGTCGGGCCCACATCCCATCTTACGGTAAGGATAGTCGCGGAACCATCTCTTTAATGAACGATGGAGGCACCCAACCCCGGCTTGCTACATCATTGATAATCGTAACGACAACAGACCACCATTGTTGGTGGTGCAAGTGTAGAAAATCAAAATGAATAAAAGAGAGAAAGACATGGATATAGTTGAACACGATGGCCCTGCTCCGCTCCCGAAAATCATCCCGAAGTAGTCGCTGTCCCCACCGGATCCGCCGCTGCCGCCGACGCCGCTGCCATCGGTGGAGGTGGTGGCTGTGGATGTCCCGGTACCGGAAAATCCGGGGTACTGGATGCCTCTGGTGCTTTCCCTGAAGAGGCATCAAGGAAGAACAAACATCAGGCGGTTGGTACTCAGTTATGGAAAGCTGATCTCCACTCTCATGTTTCTATCTAGGGAAACTGGAAAGCACTACTTCCTCCTCCTGCTGCACCTCTTTTTCGCTTCTTTTAAGAATGCAAAACATGTTTTCAGATGTTCTCAAGAAAAGTAATCTGGAAAACTGGAACTGTTTACAATGACCAACACAATATGATAATTAATTGATGAGAAGACAGGGACAGGTTGCTCATTGAGCCCAGAACCTGTTTGATTCTTTAAAAAATTGGTCAGTTTTGGCAGCTTCCAGTTGTTAGGAATAAAGTTTTCAACAAATACTAATATATATTCAGAAAATGCCTTCCACATTGAATAGTCTACAGTGAATGAATAGTGCTCGATCAGAATTGACTCATGAAGATACGTGAGGCCACAGTTTTCAACTTGAGTCAGTTCTGATTGAATATTACTCATCCATGGTTGATGACCAATATTTTAACAAAAACCTTCTCTTAGGCCAATGTTCATGTTCTCAGTAGGTAGCTATTCTTGAAAACGTTTTCTGCACAAAAACACAAAAGCGAAAACAGGCACTTCCTCATGGTACAGAAGCTGCACCCCACCACCCCCGAACAGACATCACTTATTTCTCATAATACCTAGTGCTTACGTCCAGATGAAGCGAATCCTAAACGTCCATTAAACACGAGCCGAATAGGACGATTCTTCGGGATCATAGTATAGTTGACAGATAGGTCCAATTTTGAAAACAGCGGATAAAGCTAAGAGGCAACATGGGTAAAGAGCAGAATGGTGAGATGGAAATGGTAGAGTTTAGAGGCACGGAGAAAAGAAACTCGGTGCAGTCAACATCGTGATTGACTCGAGACCAAGAGATCTGGGTTCGATTCTTCTCGGCAAAAACCCCCATCAGCCTTCTGTTTCCCTCTTCCTCCTATCACTCTCTAGATCTAGGGTCCTCATCGTAACCGAAAAGGGAAACATTTACTGAGATGCAACCACTTGCCTCGTACTAACTTCGTATACGGGGAGAGATGGAGGGTTCCGTATAGTTTTTCCTGCATAGACGACATCTATGCTGTTCCAACATTTACTTGCTGGAAATCAGATTGGCATAACCAGTGGAAAGAAATAATCTCGCTTGGTCTGGTCTCTTGCAAAGCAAGCAGACCAAAAGACACAGTGTTTCACCTCATCAATCGATGCTAGCTAGGAGCCAAAACAAGAAAGACTAATCATGCAGAAAAGAAAGATAAAGGTAAGAGGGAATATCGATGGCTAAATCCACACTAAATTCAGTGCATTGAGAGAAAATGGTTTGATGGCGTTATGTCGTTTTTTTCATTATCGATGAAGCAAGCATCCCAACTATAATCTCACTTCTAAGAGAGCCAGCCACATCATGGGTGATGGTCCAAAGCTAACTCTCATATGATTTGACTTTGGTGAGTTTAAGATCTCATGTTTGAAATCATTCTACGAATTTGTCAAAACATATGCTAGAATTGCATTATTTGGGCCAGAGTATAGGGGACACCGGTTTCTTAGACTGTATTAAATCTTTGATGAGGCTGCACAACTTGGCACCGTTTGTTCATTATATTAGCATTGCATAACGAGGGGTGGTTGTTGCGCTACTACTGTTATCCATCTTTTACTCGTGGAAAACCAAAAAAGGGGAAAAGGGAGACTTCTAAGGGAGCCATCCCAAGGGCCCTCATCACGTGTGCTTCCCCATGAAAGCAACTTTCAATTTTCATATTCCTTTTTCACAGAACCAAAGTTGGAAAACTCCTTAATCGCTCATTGCCCTTTTGCCAGTAATGATAGATTCTTACTGTACGCTCCACAGGAAAAAAAGCTCAGCCTAAAAGGCTATCTAATATCATGACTATACCCTAATTAAGATGGTTCGATAACTCTCTTTTCTTAAATAAAATCTCATGTTCGGGTTTTTTTGGATGGATAAAACCCATGATAGGGGGAGAGAAGGGAGGATTAACCTTTACGGGACCGATCCAGCTCAAACCTGAAATCTGGGCCCATTGACATATATGTGTGTGTATATATATATATATATATCAGCAGTGCACAAAGAAAGGAAAATCTACCTAATAAAATATCAGGATTAAAGGTTTTATTCTCCCTTTAGGCCTTTGCATGCTTAAAGATTCCGACTCGTGTGAAGAAATAACATGAGCTATCTACGAGTTCGTGACGGTTCGTTCACACCCTATCCCACGGGTTCGATCTTAAGTCGGGTATGAACTATTGGGTCAGGAACGGATTAAGCTAATGATCTATACCTGATCTGTAACTGATTTTCCACACACTGCAGTCAACCGACAGTTCAAGCACCATACTGGGAAGGGGGTTACCTGGGGTCGCCAAGGACGCCGGCGTTGACGGTGAGCTGGGTGACGAGGGCGGCGGACTTGGGCTCAACGCTGGAGGCCTTGGCGTACTGAGCGCCGAGCCCCGCCCCCGACGGCACGAAGTAAGCGCCGTTCACCATCACGTCCCCGTCCGTCTCCAGTTCCAGTCCGCCCACTCCTCCTCAGCCGTGTCACGCGCTTCGTCACCTGTCCACGCGCCACCCCATATTAAACTTTTTATCTTAACCTTTCCGCACGGTGGGCTCCACCGCATCTTGGCCCAAGTGAAAAGTCAAATCAGATTGCTCGGAAGAAATTCGTTTCCCACGAGACAGAGAGAGTAGACAAAGAGCTTTCAGTGTCGAGAGTCAGAAATCTTTCGTAAAGGTAAAATATTTTTTACTGGCTGGCATGCAATATGGTTTTTTTTTTTTGGTCGATGGCATGCACCCTGTAACAAGTAGTAAAGACAAATTTTTACCTAGAACGAATAATAATTAGAAATTCAAAAGATTATGACTAATTCAATTAAAGATTGAAGGAACCATTAAGAGATAAAATACTCTCGAGATGAAATTTTTCTATTTATAAGATTCGAATCTAAAATCTTACTTAAAGAGAAAATGCGTTACATTATTTCAACCAATTTACTCTTGCAGTAAAGACAATTTTAGGTGATATTAGCTGTAGAATATTTTTCACTATATATTTTCGGAGAGAAATTAGTAAATAAGTTTTATTCCAGGTGTAAAAAAATAGGAGGAAGATTTATTTGCACGGAATCTGTCTGGGTTACTTTGTGGCCCCACCAGCTTTGCTGAGCTAAAGCTAGAGATGGGGCCCCCCACCGCCGCGAAGTGACAGAACGAGAACGCCGAAAAGCAGAGGAAAAAGTCCTTGTGGACCCCGCGGGA